>OZ022583.1:24371613-24409113 GCA_963669155.1 Arbacia lixula | reverse complement strand
GCTAAGCAACATGTGGCACCGCATTATCACCCTCATGGCTCTCCTAGGCGCCCTGTCGGCCTTCCCTAGCGGCGTGGAGGCCCGCTCGTCCGGCGCACCCGTTGCCGTTAACCCGGATATCTGTGTTTCGATGACACCGGGCCACGGCCTGCCCGTCCAAACGTCCCCGCATCCCTTCGTGATTATAGCGGACAGTCAGACGTACTCCTCTGGTCAACAGATAACAGGTAATGACGTCATGTTGATGGGCTTGTAGTGAAGAGTGGAAGGTGACATGGATGGTTGCAGCTCGTTATTCATAAGGTTTATCATTCCTGAGGTTCTTTATTTCGAAGGTAATGTATTCCGATGGTTAATTTTTCCGAACGTTCGTTATTCGAAGGCTTTTTATTAATATGGTTCCATACTCCAAAGATTAGCAAATCTGAATATGAAGAAAGGTTCTTCTGGAATTTTGGTCGGGTCGTCTAAAATAATAGTCTAGCATATGCAAACCGTTGAACATTACAATCTAACACAGTCAAGGAGATGCTTTATGTTTTCAGGGATATTTGTTGTAAGCTTTGTAATGCGGGCAGATTATGCAGAAACACATGATGATTATATGGATAACTCGAACATGACTCGTGTACCTTAAAAGGAAGATTGAGCGTAAGAAACAAACTACAAATTCATGCTGTATGTAAAAGCTATGTCGCTATTAATTTTTAGATGTCACAAAATAGTACTATTAATATGTTATTTACAGAATCACCCTTTTGCCCGACAAGTTTAGAATTATTACGTGCGAACGTATATGAACATGTGTGTTTATAATGCAGCCCTTTGTAAGATAATGTATGTGTGCGTGTGTGCGTGCGTGTTTGTCTCTGTGTGTGTGGCAGCATGTTAACCCAGTAATACCTCTATGGCAGCATGTAAGGTACGCGCGTATGTGTGTCTGTGTCTGTGTGTTTGCGTATGTGTATATGTGTATGTGTGGTCAAATGACACAGCAATCGTGGCAGTGATTTAAAGCAATAGTTTCGCTCTTGACAGCATGGTAATCATAAATTAATGTTAACTGGATGATATTTGATAAGGACAATCATATGTTTTGGATAAATATGGTAATATGGAGCCTTGGATAGATATCTGCATGTCATAGGTCTCTTTGCGGTTTGAATGCCTGTTATGTGACCTTTAGCATGCACTACAACTCTGTGAAAACGAATTTAGAACTCATATATGTATAACAAACTCCAAGATTTTGGAGAAAGTTAAGCGATTTCCCGACCATTTTTTTTTAGCTCCTTTCATGCCTGAAAATGTAAAGATTGTTGTTGTAAACATACCTCGCGTAATCATATCTTGATTGTACATGTATCATAATTTGTGAATAATGTGGGTTGTATAGTAGTGCTGAGTGCATGTGTATTTAACATGGTTGAGTGAATGGCCCGAATAATCCGTTTACATATCCACAATAGCCTTGGGGGTAATATGGAGCCCCTTGTAAATATGCAGGATTCTATGCAATGGATATAGTGTTATCATGTGTACATGCACAGTGTGTTGATGGCTAGTGCAGTACTGTTCGTTGTGCAGTTATCATCATTATATGATGTATATTTTATAGTTTTAGAAAAAAAATATGCACTTTCACTTGTTTATATCATTAATTGCTATTGTTTGGATACCATTTACAGCTTTTGTATTGAATTATGTTTGGACGTTCTTAAACACCAGATGCGTACGCACATGGGACGCAGAAGCTTGCTTTGAGATATATGGTGATATTTGAATGCCGTGTTAATTTATGTTCTTATGCAAGGAACTGTCATTTAATCTTAACTTGTTGCATGTAATTGATGTTTAATAATGCCTAATAACATGTCCGGAAATAAGATGATAATCCATTCACAAAAAAAACCTTGAGCAATCACACCCATGAGCTAAATCTTATTACCGCAGTGGAATAATGCTGTGCTGGAATGGAGATGGATATTTATTTTTTTTTAACCAGGAGTATTGTAATTGATTATTACATGAATAACAGGATTCAATCAAAGTTAAACCCTTTCCACTGAAGAAAAATCATAATCAGTATGCAAGACAAAATTGAATGGACTACAGTGCCATTCTCATTGGGTTGAAAAAAATCGCGAATTTAGAAAAACCGTGAAGTTAGGGTGAAAGTTGCCTAGCAACCGTACCAAAAGCGGGATTGTCCTAATTTCCCTGTCCCCTAACTTCTCGATTTTTCTAACTTCCCGACTTTTTAAGCCCAATGAGAATGACCCTTATAACACCTCATAAAATCTTGGTATTCAAAGATTTGTTTAGGGGCTCCATGTTACCCTGCTCATCGGGGTGACCTTTGTTTATTTTGTCTTTTATTAATGCAAGACAATTATTTTTGTCCTACATTTTGTGTTTTAATGTAGACAATGAATAGTTCTCCCACTGGTAAAAGAGAGAGGTAAAAAAATGTTTGTAATATGTTCAAAACTACCATGTGACTCCATATTCTCTTATTTACTTTAGCGACAGATAAGACAGACGCCCACCATTCAGAACAGTATCTGAGTATGTCAATGTAATCTTTGAATCGGGAGAGAATGATAACTTTACATTACTCAAGGAGATGAAAGTAGCAGATGTAACTTTTGGCGGCGGGGAGGCAGTAAAACAGACGAACAACATACTTCATTTTATTCCTGTAACTTTTGTTATCATTGTCATAAGAAAATCTGCAAAATCTTCGTACATCATTAATGAAACTGTACACATGTCTTTTGAAGCCTTTTGTATCGTTTTAGTTGCTCAATTCGTCTTTATATTTTAATTTCGTTTCTTTTTAAGACTGACGATCAATCAATCGAATGTAGAAATATCGATATCATAATAGCTACTCATGAAAGACGAATGAAAAAACCGTCTAGAGTTCCATGCTGGTCATTTTCTTTCAACGTGAACGTCTTTTATCATGTTCATGCCTGCAGTCACGATCAATGGAGTGTCACCGAGCTTCAAGGGAATCTTCCTGCAGGTGCGTCGGGAAGGGGCGGATGACATCGTTGGCTCATGGTCGGTTTCGGACACCAATAACTTCCAGACGGTCTCTTGTGGCGGGGTCGCCGATAACGCCGTGACTCACAGGAACGGAGAAATTAAGCCGTTGTCGACCACATTCATCTGTACTATTGTGCTTTTTGGAGACCATGGTCTAGCACTGTTTGAACTTCTTGTGGTCTCTTATCTTCTCCCACACATACATTTGTTAATTTTACGTTCTTATTTACGCCGCTCCCCACTGCCTACCGATATGGATTCCTAATAACGCCTCGCAATGCCGTCATCAACATATACCCGTATGTCTAAAGTACTGAAAACGGCCCCCACCCGCATGTGTATCATCACTACCTTTTTTGTATTGTATAATTTCTTCCTGACAGGGTTACCTTCGTCCAGGACTTTGTGACTTATTGGGTGAGGCAGCTGGGACCGATACTGCAGTGTAAGTACTGCTGTGCTATTAGCCACTATTCTGGTTCTGGTTCGTATGACGGGCTATGCAATGTAGACTCACCTTTGACTCCGCCCTTAACTATAAGGGACCCTTGAAGAAGAATACAGCATCCCGCCATTTTAATTTAGTTTAAAGTTCAGGAAGCTATCTCATAGAAGTCATGAAACTCTGCATGGATCAGCAATACACCCTATCGATAACATATCACAAAAAATCTCACAGAAAAAGCGTCACGAACCTTTTCAGGAGGTGCGAAAAACAATCCCTGTGTACTTTTGAAACACCCTATCTCGTAGCGACCATAACCCTCGTTCACATACTGTATTTCTACTGTTGGTGTGCAACGCACTGGTTAGTGGACATTACGTGTATTGTTTACACCACCCAGGGAAGTGTTATATATACATTCAAACATCTGTATGGGTTCTTAAGCGTGCTCATGAATGTCAAAAGAATTCCATAATCATGACAATGCTTTGATGTTCCATGTGCCGAGCCGACATTTAGCTGATGTCAACTTGAAAAGAAATTTCTTTAATTTCCCATTTGTCTGTAGACGTTTTATTTTTGACAAATTCGTTTGCAAACTATAAGGAAGTTAACGGCAGATAATGACAGATCCTAATACTCTGCTTTTGTTTCGAAAAGTATTGAGGAATCATTAAAAATCGGACATATAAGCTATTTGTATTAATTACAAAATTAATCAATTTCTTCACTTTCCGACAACTTGTGCATTTGGGAGATTCAACCACCCTCAAAATGATATATTAAGCTGTGTGTTATCATTAACGGCGTTTGTGTGTGTTTGCGTGAAGCAGAGATATTTTACTTGAAAAACTTGTTTATTTGTGTTTGCTGATACCTGTTGTGCTGTTGAAGTATTAATGTCATTAACAGAACGGGACAACCGAAATGAGACTGTACATTTCTTTTTATTCTCTCTGAGAAACCGGTGCCACACAATCATGTTCATAATTGTTCAAACAACTGAACAGCACCTGTTGAGAACACCATAACTTTTCAGCGGCTTGGCACATGGGTTCAAAGAAAGAAAGTTGCTTTCCATCCTTCCATAACACATCCCTGCACCACCCTATTTGGTCAGTGGGCATTGCATGTACTGTTTTCACCACTCTATGATTTGGTTAATCAATTCTCGTCGTTGGTTATCCGATCTCCTTGATATGTGTGGCAGCCATTAAATCTTCTTTCTTTCAGACGCCGGACCAGCAACAATGGCACCGCTAGATCCATGCAACCCGAACCCCTGTCTTTCGGGTGGTGCGTGTGTGCCCGACGCATCGGACTTCACCTGCGACTGTGTCCCTCCTTGGCAGGGCAGAACCTGTCACTACTTCGGTAAAAAGTGGAAGGCGGTCTCCACATGCTCTGAAAAACAGTAGCTGACATTAGCACACGCCAAACACAATAATGAACACACAAGACACACATTGTTTACCTCCCCCCTAACAGACTCTACCATTCCATTGTTCTTCTTTATTACTCTCTCTCTCTCTCTCTGTCTCTCTCTCCACTTTCTCCATTTTAACTGTATCGAACTGTTCATGTACTGTTTTGTAGTAACCTTCGTTGTTACATTCTTCTTTTTGCCCCGTGGTTTCCTTACGCTCCAAAACACTTTTCACCATTTATACGTTCGACTTTTCTTCAATATTCAACAATCCAATATTATGGACTAATTTCCTTTTTGGCCAATCTTTCATTTTCAGGCATTGTGTATCAAAGGCATTGTAATGACAGACTAAAATTATATTTCTAATCGTTCATATGAGAGCTTATATTCATGAATACTGTAATAAGATAGAAGAAATTACCAGAATCACATTGGTAGATTCGTGCATTTGATGTGTGAAGACATGTGCAGCAGAATTATTTAGAGCATAATAATACGTCTTATACTTGTGTGATTGATACTGTACGGCTGTCAAATTATTTAATGTCAACCAACCTTGTGCAGGAGTGGCACGATTAAAATGAGGAAAATAATATCAGAAATGATGAAGATCTGAGTACTCTTTTATGAGATTTATCGGTGTGTATGAATTCTGATAATCCGAAGGAATCACTCTGTTCGTTGCAGTGGCGCCTTGCGGGTCGAATCCCTGCCAGAATGGAGCGACGTGCACCGACACAGATGGACTGTTGAGCTTCGTCTGTTCGTGTGCTGCGGGCTACTCAGGAGTCACGTGCCTAGACAGTGAGTCAATGTCCGATCATCCTTTTCCAAACCATGAAGAATCTCTCGGAGAAGAATCGTACTTTATCCATGTTTAATGAGGGACGGTTCTTACTAATGTTCTAGGAGTGAATTTCTGTTCAAGTATAACACGTATAAGAGCGTAGATTTGTGTAGTTTATTACGTCAGAGAAGGTAGTCTTATATCGTATCGTGAAGATATTGCCATTATTGGTTAGCAGTTGAACCTATGAACTCTGAAACGTACAGTTAATTAACAAGAATAAGAAGATAACATCACTCGGACAAGCAACCACGGAAAGTATCACGTACGCTTGAACGGTTTCAAGGCTACCTCGAACGACACAACTTTGCCACAATTCTGTCAGTCGTCAGGGCCTACAAATGTAAAAGTGACGTCACCTACTTGTGCATATCAATTAACCGGGTCCTGCAGAGTGGTACGACTGATCGGACTGTGTTCTCTGCGGTTGCCTTCGGCGGTTTGACACGATTGATGACAATCGGGTATAGCACCAAACCACCATAAAAATTAGTCAATGCATTCTCTAAATTCAGGTGCAGCATGTAACCCCAGCCCGTGTCTCAATGGTGGGGTGTGCTCAGCCGTTGGGACAGCCGATTTCAGCTGTGCCTGCCCGTCTCCTTGGTCTGGCGAAACATGTAACGTCTTCACTGGTAAGCACTCGCTTTTTATTGTTTCAGTGAAACGCAACTTACATGAACTGAACGTGTCTTAATTACGCATTAGTACATGGATTCATCTTGTGATCGATTTTAATTTCCAAGATCAGTGGAAAAATAAATCATTGAATGTTTATATTCTAGCAATCACTGTGCTTGAATTCTTAATTTGTATAGGTTTAAATTGTATAGGTCTGTGGGTATAGCTTGCGAACAGAATCATATAAAACAACAAAAGAAAAACTTTGCAGTGTGACTGTATTTATTCACTATCAATGTACATACATTGCATAAAGCATACATTTGTGTTGCGAGCAAATGGTTAATGTAACAACAATCAATATGCAATAGCAAAGGCGCATGGTATATATGCCCCTTTATGCTTATGTTGTCCTGGTAACGATCATGACAATAGGCGTAACCTATCTCAGCCATTTAATATGACATCGATATATCATATCGAATTACACGTATTGTACTGTTTAAATTAAGGGCATGGCAAATCGATATTGGAGGCCCGTTTCTTAGATAACTTCCTATCCCCGTCCTTGGGTCTGTTAACGACTATGTTCTTTCATGTTTAATGTGCCTCCTGGTTTGTTCGCCTATGCTTATCTCACTTTTTACAAGGTATGTAATTCCGTACTTCAAACTCCTCCATATCTTCGACGTTTCCCGGCTGTTTTCATATTAGCTTAGATTATCTTCTTAATCTATTCAGACACCACATCATGCACGGGCCATATTTGCCAGAACGGCGCGCAATGCAGTCCTACAGCCAGTTCCGGCTTACCGTACACATGCACCTGCGCTACTGGATACACAGGACTGCTTTGCCAGACACGTAAGAATGATCAGTTTTTGTATTAGTTTCTTTAATTCGTATAGAACTGTTTTTTTTTTGCTATTGTTGTACAATGCTGACATCTAACATGATAGGCATTAGATTTCATTTTAAATTTTAGATGAAACTTTAAAAACAATTTGGTACAAAGTCATGTTTCTTTTCAAAACGGACCAATCGCTCAAAGTGGATTAAATTCATTTGGAATGAAATTCTTGATGTCACAACATGGCCGTTTGTTTGTTTTTATGATCAAGTTGTGTATTCATTTGTCCCGCAGAAACCACATCATGCACGGGTCATCTCTGCCAGAACGGCGCGCAATGCAGTCCTACAGCCAGTGCCGGCTTACCGTACACATGCACCTGCACTACTGGATACACGGGACAGTTTTGCCAGACACGTACGGATTTTCAGTTTTTGTATTAATTTCACTACTTCGCATCTATCTGTTATTTTTTGTTGTCGTTGTTGTACAATGCTGATCTATAACATTGAAATGATATACATTCGATTTCATTCTAAACTTTAGATGAAAGTGTAAAAACAATTGGGTACGAAGTCATGTTTCTTTGCAAAACGGACTAATCACTCAAAGTGGATTCAATTCATTTGGAATGAAATTCTTGACGTCACAACATGACCGTTTGTTCGTTTTTATGATCATGGTATGTATTAATTTGTCCCGCAGAATCCACATCGTGCACGGGTCACTTCTGCCAGAACGGCGCGCAATGCAGTCCTACAGCCAGTTTAGGCTTACCGTACACATGCACCTGCACTACTGGATACACGGGACAGTTTTGCCAGACACGTAGGAAATTTTTGTTTTTGTATTACTTAGTTTCTCTACTTCGCATCTAATTGTACTTTTTGTTGTTGTTGTACAATGCTGATCTCTAACATTGGCATGATCTACATTCGATTTCATTCTATACTTTAGATGAAAGTGTAAAAACAATTGGTTACAAAGTCATGTTTCTTTTCAAAACGGACTAATCACTCAAAGTGGTTTCAATTCATTTGGAATGAAATTCTTGATCTCACAACATGGCCGTTCGTTCGTTTTTATGATCAAGTTATGTATTCATTTGTCTCGCAGAAACCACATCATGCACGGGCCATCTCTGCCAGAACGGCGCGCAATGCAGTCCTACCGCCAGTTTAGGCTTACCGTACACATGCATTTGCGCTACTGGATACACGGGACAGTTTTGCCAGACACGTACGAATTTTCAGTTTTTGTACTGATAGACGCCAGAGCGACACAATATGTGTCACTAAGCCATAACTCAAAAACTAGAAAGTCTATTGACCTGGGACTTTCCCTACAGAGGCAGAATAATCCAACCAATCATAGAGCAGCTTGCTAGCTCACCAAAAAAATCATGCCATCAGTTATGATTTTTACAAGGGCTCTAATTGGACAATTCACTTTACTGTCAGTGAGTGAGCCTGTTTTGCACAGCAACAGTGCAAACAAGGTCAGGATTTCTGGGCCAGGGCGCGCACACGCGCGCATATATAATTAGATGAGTTGACTGTGTAAAGGTTGTGTGTATGTGCATAAGCTATGTGTAACATGCTTATCTGTGTAAAGTATGCCTTGTGTGTGTGTGTGTGTATGGGACATCAGCTCTCAGCCAATCAAGTCACAGCTGTGTGTAGCTAGTGCATGCCTGCCTTGCATGGCCTGTGCATGTGACATAGCTCTCTGCATATATGTTTGTGTGTGTGTGTGTGTGTTCTCAGCCAGTCCCCAGACCCATTCTGTGTGTAGGCATGTGTGACCACAAGCTAGCATGTGTTTTATACATGGCGAGCTGTAGCTCTGTGCTGTGCATAAGGCATAAAGTATGCCAGGTAGGCCAAGGGTCATTGCTGGCTCTTACACTAAAATTGATTGTGGAAATAAATGCAATACATGAATGGGTTAATTTCCCTACTTCGCATCTATCTGTTATTTTTTGTTGTCGTTGTTGTACAATGCTGATCTCTAACATTGGCATGATATACATTCGATTCCATTCTGAACTTTGGATGAAAGTGTAAAAACAATTGGGTACAAAGTCATGTTTCTTTTCAAAACGGACTAATCACTCAAAGTGGATTCAATTCATTTGGAATGAAATTCTTGACGTCACAACATGACCGTTTGTTCGTTTTTATGATCATGGTATGTATTCATTTGTCCCGCAGAAACCACATCATGCACGGGTCATCTCTGCCAGAACGGCGCGCAATGCAGTCCTACAGCCAGTGCCGGCTTACCGTACACATGCTCCTGCACTACTGGATACACGGGACAGTTTTGCCAGACACGTACGAATTTTCAGTTTTTGTATTAATTTTTCTACTTCGCATCTAACTGTTCTTGTTTGTTGTTGTTGTAGTACAATGCTGATCTCTAACATTGGCATGATATAAATTCGATTTCATTCAAAATTTTAGATGAAAGTGTAAAAACAATTTGGTACAAAGTCATGTTTCTTTTCAAAACGGACTAATCACTAATCACTAATCAATTGAAGTGGATTAGATTAATTTGGAATGAAATTCTTGATTTCACAACATGGCCGTTTGTTCGTTTTTATGATCAAGTTATGTATTCATTTGTCCCGCAGAAACCACATCATGCACGGGTCATCTCTGCCAGAACGGCGCGCAATGCAGTCCTACAGCCAGTGCCGGCTTACCGTACACATGCTCCTGCACTACTGGATACACGGGACAGTTTTGCCAGACACGTACGAATTTTCAGTTTTTGTATTAGTTTCTCTACTTCGCATCTAACTGTTTTTTTGTTGCCGTTTTTGTACAATACTGATCTCTAACATTCGCATGATATAAATTCGATTTCATTTTAAACTTCAGATGAATGTGTAAAAACAATTGGGTACAAAGTCATGTTTCTTTTCAAAACGGACTAATCACTCAAAGTGGATTCAATTCATTTGGAATGAAATTCTTGATGTCACAACATGGCCGTTTGTTTGTTTTTATGATCATGGTATGTATTCATTTGTCCCGCAGAAACCACATCATGCACGGATCATCTCTGCCAGAACGGCGCGCAATGCAGTCCTACAGCCAGTGCCGGCTTACCGTACACATGCTCCTGCACTACTGGATACACGGGACAGTTTTGCCAGACACGTACGAATTTTCAGTTTTTGTATTAGTTTCTCTACTTCGCATCTTACTGTTATTTTATTGTTGTTGTACAATGCTGATCTCTAACATTGGCATGATATACATTCGATTTCATTCTAAACTTTAGATGAAAGTGTAAAAACAATCGGGAACGAAGTCATGTTTCTTTTCAAGACGGACTTATCACTCAAAGTGGATTCAATTCATTTGGAATGAAATTCTTGATGTCACAACATGGCCGTTTGTTTGTTTTTATGATCATGGTATGTATTCATTTGTCCCGCAGAAACCACATCATGCACGGATCATCTCTGCCAGAACGGCGCGCAATGCAGTCCTACAGCCAGTGCCGGCTTACCGTACACATGCTCCTGCACTACTGGATACACGGGACAGTTTTGCCAGACACGTACGAATTTTCAGTTTTTGTATTAGTTTCTCTACTTCGCATCTTACTGTTATTTTATTGTTGTTGTACAATGCTGATCTCTAACATTGGCATGATATACATTCGATTTCATTCTAAACTTTAGATGAAAGTGTAAAAACAATCGGGAACGAAGTCATGTTTCTTTTCAAGACGGACTTATCACTCAAAGTGGATTCAATTCATTTGGAATGAAATTCGTGGTCTCACAACATGGCCGTTTGTTCGTTTTTATGATCAAGTTATGCATTCATTTGTCCCGCAGAAACCACACCATGCACGGGTCATCTCTGCCAGAACGGCGCGCAATGCAGTCCTACAGCCAGTGCCGGCTTACCGTACACATGCTCCTGCACTACTGGATACACGGGACAGTTTTGCCAGACACGTACGAATTTTCAGTTTTTGTATTAATTTCCCTACTTCGCATCTATCTGTTATTTTTTGTTGTCGTTGTTGTACAATGCTGATCTCTAACTTTGGCATGATATACATTCGATTTCATTCTAAACTTTAGATGAAAGTGTAAAAACAATTTGGTGCAAAGTCATGTTTCTTTTCAAAACGGACTAA
Source organism: Arbacia lixula (assembly GCA_963669155.1). NCBI lineage: Eukaryota > Metazoa > Echinodermata > Echinoidea > Arbacioida > Arbaciidae > Arbacia > Arbacia lixula. Next base: position 24,397,700 of record OZ022583.1, on the reverse strand, counting down.
TCACTAATCACTAATTAATTGAAGTGGATTAAATTCATTTGAAATGAAATTTTTGATCTCATAACATGGCCATTTGTTCGTCTTTATGATCAAGTTATGTATTCATTTGTCCCGCAGAAACCACATCATGCACGGGTCACTTCTGCCAGAACGGCGCGCAATGCAGTCCTACAGCCAGTTTAGGCTTACCGTACACATGCTCCTGTACTACTGGATACACTGGACAGTTTTGCCAGACACGTAAGGACTGTCAATTTTCAATCTCATTTTCCCAATACTCTCATATATAGCATGCATTCAGGCTAGCTTATATATAATTGTACGCATTTCCATGTTTTCTCTTTAAAAAAAAAAAAAAAAGTTTTTGTATGCCCCAGGTCTGTTTCTACCCCTGCATATATTCCCCCCGAAATTCAACATTGAAAGTAACGGCGTTTAGAGTACAACAAACTCTACCTGGAATACTTAATACAACATCATTTCTAATCAAGTTTATCACATCAACTACATGAAAAGCACATTGATCTGTCCTTTTTTGTTGCTAGGTGAAGTTTAAGGACATATTGAGAATCTATGAAACTGATCACAGTCGTCAATGAGCTATTTTCAATGTATTCACAACTCTGTCCTCACTGTGTAGTCACGCGATGTGACATCCACCTGTATTTAGTGATTTAGTTTAAATGGGTGGAATTCATTATGAATATATTCGTTCGTGTTGCTTGGAGAAAGCTGGAACAAACTTTGGGATTACCAGTAGTAATGTATTGTTTGAAAAAAACGTGCATTGAATATGCATACAACACGAAAATGATCTATTCCCTTCTTGCGAACATGATTTTCCGTCCACTCTTGTATTTTTCGGTTCTCTTCTCTGCTCTTTGTGTTCCAGACAAATTGCCATATGTATGGAATGTGTGTCTATTATTGGTGCAGAAATGCACATGTTGCACATAATAGGTATATACCTTCTTCACATTATATGCAATAATTTGTCTCACAGTTTTAAACAGAAGAAAAAAAATGCTTTCAGGAAACGTAATTCGACTTACTCGTTTCATGAAGAGGAATTTATTCAGAACTACGTGTACCTGCAAGTTCCATGATTCTAATATGTCAACTAGAGTGTACTTCATTCTGTTTGTCTCTGTTAATTGGAGTAAATTTATTTACCGTACTCCAAATAGATGAATGTTCATTAATATTATAAATTCACATTATAAGCAAATACGTCTTCAATAAGAATCATAATCATATATACATACATTGTATATTCTTGTAGAGATAGTATGAAGAAATACATATATCATTATAAAGATATTTTGTATTAATAATCTACTCAATATAGATGTTGAAAACAATATCTTGCCACATGTGTTTACTATTGGGGCTAGACTCGACTAGTTCATATGCCATTTGTTGGTCCTTATTTGCAACGCCTATACATGATTGCATAAGTACATCTAAACTTAAATATCTATGATCATTTCTTTTATTTTGTTAAGTATTCATACTGTTGTAAAAATACTCACGTTGTTGTTAATAAAAAAAACCCACCAAATTCATATAATTTAATGTGATCTGTTTTTTATTCATCACGCCCTCAGCGTCTGATCCGTGCACATCCAATCCCTGCCTCAACGGAGGTTCGTGCACGTTTACTGGAACTGGCTACAACTGTTCTTGCCCTGCTCCTTGGACGGGAATCACGTGTAACAACCTGGGTCAGTATCAGTTCAATGAGCTGATTGTTTTAGTACATGTGGATGGTTCAAATATGAGACAATGACGAAACTGAATCACCCTATTTGGCAAGTTTGAGGAAAGGACTAAAACGTTTCATCACCCAAAGAAGGTTCCGGGTTATATTACATAATATGTGCTTACATGATGAAAGTAATCAGACTTTGTCTTTCAAGTTTAACTTCGCACATACCCAACACACGGAGCATAAATTGTGCCCGTATTCATGATACATTCTCTACTTACATTTTCTCGGTGCATATGTAATCTGCGAACAAAAGTTGTTTCATAATGCACCTTGTCTTCACCATGGCAGTCATATGTCGTACATTTCTTTGCCTCTCATCTTTGTTTACCAGTGTTTCCCTGTAACTCAAACCCCTGCATGAATGGAGGGTCGTGCTCAAACATCGCTGGTGGCGCGGAGTACATTTGCTTTTGCCCGCCCGGGTTCACCGGAGAGAGGTGCCACAACGGTGAGTCATATCTGATCTTGGGGATATTTTCTATTCGTATCTCTTAGGGATGTATATGGATAACAAAGATATATTTTACGTTGAGACTATACTTAATATAAGCAAAACAATGAAGATGTGACGAAAATCGTTATTTGCCATTGATGTATTTCCTCACGAGTTGTATACACGTAGTTGTCTGACACATAAAGGTTTGAAATAAAGGAAACAAATCGATTTTCTGTGAGTTCATTTAGTATTTAGTTTAATTGAGATGTTATTGTTTTAATTAAGATGTTATTGTTTTAGATGATATGCGATAGCTTTTCAGTTGCGAACAAACCACAGTGTATCAACTAAACAAGATGAATTATATCTCAATTAACCATGTTTTCATTATTTTTAGATGTTAAGAATCTGCTTTGTTTTGCACATTTAGAATGTATTTCAGAGATTGATCATAAAAATCGTTTTGAATGTATTCCCCAAGACATGATGACGACAGCATCACATGGCGATGGAACTGACCAATCTCACCTTCCCAATGGCCAGCTGACAACCGAGGCCAGCGGGGAGGGCGGGTCTAACACTGGCGTGATCGCTGGGTCTGTGGTCCTAGGAAGTACCCTGGCACTGTCCATCCTCTTTGCCTTTTTCAGGGCGTTTGCTGGAACCGGATAGATTACTCCAGAGCCTCATCTTCATGACGAGTTGCGATTCATCTAAATGTATCATAATTCCCTATCTGTAATTACGACTGATTTTAATCGCGTGTCTAGATGCTAGGCTGTGGAGTGCATGGCCTTAACCGAAACTGGAAACAACTCTGTATGGTAATAAAGAATACGCCCTCTTGAGGGAGAGCAAAAGGGAAGAGGGGGTAATCTTAATTACCAAACAAAGTTGTTTTAAGACTCGTTTCCATGCACTCCATAGCTTAAAGCCGAGGCCATGAAGTTACACCAGAGTGGCTTACCTATTTAAAATACATGGAATATAATACTCATGTTTCGCCATTGAGGCGTTTTCGCAAAAACGATGCACACAACATTTAGCAGCTGTTAATGAAGCTCTCAAAAAGCGAGATGATAACAGAAAGTATGAAAATAATATTTAAAGTGGCTTTCTGCAAGACAACTGGGAGTTCTGATTTGCTGAATTGGAATGACATAACTAAAATCTTTGTAACACGTTCATTGACATATATTAAACAAAAGGCTTGTATCCATAAAATGTGGAAATTACTTAGAAATATTGCTCGCTCATGATCAAATTCGCTTTAGTTTCTAGTCTAACTGCAAGATCATTTGAGACTATTGAAGGCCTCCAGTTTGAATGCTACGTATAACTGTTAATATATTTATATATTCGTTTAGAGAAGAAATATCATTTGTGCTTACATTTAAACGTACATTTTCTGTGTTGATTACGTGAGGGATGTTAAAGTGTCACAAATTTAGTCACAAATTGTCAATTATTGTTCTAAGCAACTTAGGAAATGTTTAAAAAGCAAAACTAGTCATGTGTATCACATGGAAGCAAATGCAAATACCGTAGCATATCCTATTTACCGGTATGGAAATTGCTCTGTAAATATTTTGAAGATAAAACAAAGAAAGTATACAATATTTTAAATGTGTATTATTAGCATATTTCAAGACGATTATTTAGACCTTGTGGGCATTTTTTTGAATAACTACATGAGGTGTAGTTCAAATACAGATTTCACCACTTCATTTAACTATGTGATATGTGGTACATTAATCAGCGAGATGGTTAAATATATCTCGGGCTTTTTAGGTAGACGGTGTCATGTCGGTGTTTATGGTGTAACATACTATTTTTCGACTTGGTATCCAAATATTACGTAAATTGAAATGATTTATTGAAATCAATGTTTCAACCAAATAACGGTAAACCCTATAATAATATGCAGTAGTGACGAGTGTAATCCTAAATTGTGTGTTTCAAGCTAGAGAATAACATATAGTACGTGAGAAACCCAACTGCCAACATGTCCAATCTGTTTAACACGAGTTGTGTGCATTCATGAGCTCAATGAGTGGTGTGGCTTCTTCAGAGTGTTGTGGTGTTCGCACATAGATGTTTTTTTTCTTCTTCACGTTTTTATGGATTTACATAAAAGCGAGGGGATCAATGACAGGGCGCTAGAATAACAGGGAGAAGGGGGCAGAATGAGAGCAACGTATGTGTATGTCTATGTGCGTGTACGCGCGTGTGTGCATGTGTGTGTGTGTGTGTACGTACGTGTTTATGTGTGTGTGTTTTTGTGTGAGTGAAAGAGAGAGATAACAAAAGTGTACATAGAGAAGATAGAGAAGAGAGCAAATATATGATATATTACAGTATATGATTCTTGATAAAGGTCTATGAACGAAAATTTGGTAAACTTTTCTTCTCCGGCGTCTTACTTTGATTTGAGCTTACATTTCTTCAGCACTATCGCAACTTCATATATCCATATACATTCATATCTAATATTAAGAGACAGACAGACAGACAGAGATAGAGAAAGAGAGATAGACGGATGTCAGCGGATGACCGCGGTGTGAAAAACCATGATGTGGGCTATATTGCGGTTTCTGATCTCTAAGCTAAAGGAACCGCTGTCTGGAGGCTGACGAGCTGGTTGTTGTGGGTGGACATATCATTAAAGGGATATTTCACCCTGAAGATAAGTTCGTTTCAATGAAAGTCGAAACATGTTGCTTTCAGTGAAATAAACTTAATTTCACGATGAAGTCTCCCTTTAAAGAGACAGGACGGCGGATGAACAGGTGATGGCTTAATTCAGTCAAGGCAAAAAAAAATGCAACGATACAATGTGAAACCATTCATATACCAGATGGACATGTATCGTAGATTTGATGTAACATAATCTCCAACAATCTACATACAAAAATGTAAATAGCAGTTTTTAACTCCTTCGTGTGATGAGACGTAACACTCATTATACAACCGTCACACAGTTTTCTTTTTGCTATTGAGAGTTTACCGTTTCAAACTTAATAACTGAAATGACCTGGACTGGAAAATGACAGGCATGCCCTTAATCTACATTTCCCATGCAGCTGGAATGCTAAGCTGACTTTAAAAAATAGACCCCACGCCCACCGCAGCCAGAATGGGTCTTTGAAATTCTTTAGGTCAAGGCTAGAGGGGGAGGGAGAAACAGAGACATAGAAAAGAGAAAACAAAAGAGATAGACATCGAAGAAAGGAAGAAAAAAAACAGAGTGGGAGAAAAAAAAAATGAAAGTTATGAATAGAGAGGTGGAAGTTGCAGTACGAAAGGTCATTATATGAGAAAGAATAAAGATGGAGAGCAAGAAGAGAGAGAGAAAGAATGATGAACGAGGAAATCTGATCAGAATAAGTAAATTTTGTCTGAGGCTCCTCAAACCTCCCTTCTCTTATTATCTTCTGAGGCAACCCTTTCGATGATTCCTCCATGTTTAGTTGTGTTCGGATATGAGTGTTTCTTAATCTGTTAAGTCTGATCACACCCATGCCCATAATCCGTCTGAGGCGTGTCATTTTGAAGGTGTGGAGTCTATTATCGTCCAACCTTTTCAATGTCCATGTCTCTGCCCCATAGAGTACAATTGACGATACCAGGTAGAGTTCTACCTTTGTTGAGCATCGGATGTCTTTTGATGTCCAAGTTCTGTTGAGTGCCAGGAATGCTCCTAGTGCCTTCCCAATACGATGTTGTATCTCTTCGGTGCATGATCCTGTCTGACTTATTGTACCTCCCAGGTAGGTGAACTTTTCCACCTGTTTAAGATGTACTCCATTAATGTTCAGTACTTGAGGTTGTTTACTGATTACTTGTGTTTCCGTTTTTTGTGATATTAATCTTCAGTCCGAAGTTTGTGCTGCTCTTGTGGACTTGGTTTTTGAGGTTTATTTCGCTGTCTGCTACCAATACGATGTCATCAGCGAAGCGTAAGTTGTTGATCAAGTGACCCTGTACGTGTATACCAATTGAAGTGTCATGAATTGCATACAACTTCACAACTTCCAGTAGAATATTGAATAGTTGGGGTGACAGGATGCAACCTTGAAGTACGCCAACTGTGGTTGAAAACCAATCTGTTAGTTTTCCATTTACTCTACCTGCTCTGTTTGACTGTTTGTAGAGTGCTAGGAGTAGGTGGATGTATTTTATAGGAAATCCAAAGAACTTCAATGCTTTCCATAGACCTTTTTGCCAGATTGAGTGGAAGGCTTTTTCAAAATCAATATATCAGCAGAAAATACTCTGGTTTCTCTCAAGGCACTTTTCTATCATCAGTCTCAGGGTGAACAATTGGTCAATTTGTAAATCGTCCTGGACGGAATCCAGCTTGCGACAGCACCTCTTCAGTTTTCTTCCTCAGCCGATTTTGGAGAATCATCTAAAAACTTTTCCTGCATATTGGGGTTATTGCTGCTTTTCCCCAGTCAGTAGGAAATATTTCTTCTTGCCATATCTTATTACATTAAATGTGAAATATGTCAATGCCTGGTGCCCCAGCAGCTTTCAGTTCCTCTCCAGCGATGCAGTCTAAACCGGGTGTTTTTCCATGTGTAAGTTTTTGGACTGCCCATCTGTTCGCAGAACGTTTGGAACTGGGTCCAAGCTCGTCATTTCTGGAATATTTGTGGCTTCTACATTTGTGGGGTTCTCTTTGGTGTATAGTTCTTCAAAATTCTCTTTCCATCTATCGTTGACATCGTTCGATTCGATCTTTTGACATCAAATGTGAAACAATCAGATGTTATGTAATGTGATCGCATGTTAGACCAAAATCTGACAAAATGTGAGTTTTTGCATACGTTTGTGCCTTTTAGGCATTTTGCTTGATCACACTCTTCTTGAAATTTATCAAAATGCATATGTGAAGCAATAAAAGAAGACATGAGATAATAGAATGAATAAGATCTTTTTAAAAACAATAGAGTAAATAAGAATTGATTTGTAATTCCAAATGTCTTTAGCATCAAATTGTTAATTAAACTACTCAGCATATTCATGCCATTTTTTCAAAGAAATTCGTAAAATATGCATCTAATTTGTTTAAATCATAATTCACACAAAAGGTAATATATTTTTCCTAAAAGAAACTATACAGCCGCACGCTTAACATGTTCCTTTATTTCAACGTCTCAATGATTTAACGTTCCGTTGCCGAAATATATCCCCCCCCCCCCGTCAAAACCTGCTCTCAAAAGGCCCAGTCAGAATAGGGTTAGTTTGAGCCCCGATCCAAATTAAATTTTACCACGAATCCCAGAATGTCGATATAACACGTCTTTAAAAACATGGACTACGTCAAGACATTTCCTGAGCAGCTTTCTTTTGATTTATCAGTAAAGAATCATATGAACCTACGCCTGTGGGCGAGAAGTGTCTGTGTTTTTTTTGTTTGTGTGTTTATTTGTTTGTGTAAGTGTGAGCGAGAGGGAGAGGGAGAGAATGGGGAGGATTAAAAATGAATTGAAGGTATGGAGGACTACAAGCGAGGGAGAGGGAGCTAGGAGCACGTCAGAGCCATTTATGCCTTCTATGGCCAACTTAGTTTTAATATGTTACAAAATGGCGCATATTCTTTTGTAATCTGCTATCCCAACCAAGCAACTAGGGCTATGTTGTTCCCTATTTGGTCAAAGTTGGTCAAACTCTGTGCTTTGGAGCACGTATGTGTGCGGCGAGATTTATGCTATTGCGAGAGGACTACTGTGTATTAGAATTATAGACAATGATAGAGGGACAATGGGTGTGTGCATGTATGCGCGTGTTTGTGTATGTGTGTGTGTGCGTTCGTGAGAGCGAGTGAGAGAGAGAGAGAGACAGAGAGAGAGAGAGAGAGAGAGATAGAGAGAGGGGGTATTTGCAGCTCGTATAAAGAATCGTGTTGAAGATCGATTTATCATGACGATATGATTGATTGGCCACAAACCTACTGTGCATTATATTGCATTTATAGTACTGCCCTAAAGTAGAAACTGTTCCTTTCATGTTATGTCTATCTACCTATGGAACTTGGAATATACTGCATGAATATTTGTTCGTGATCTCCAAGACACTTCAGTGAGTATTTGTTTTCTCAAAGGTGATTAATTACCTGTTTAACAATGTTACTATGTAGATTCCATTCTTTCATTTGGGATATCAATTTGGGTCGGCTGTACCTTGATAACTGGACGCTATTATGGTTGAATACTTTTAAACAGACTGTATTTCCATTCCATTGTCTATGTTTTTATTTTTGAAAAGAACACTAAACTAAATCATTTTTCTAACACGCCTCTTACCAACTATATTATTTGAAACATCCCACGGTGTTCAAGAAAACAATAACCTAGAAATTCCGTCGCCATATTGGGATGTATATTTCTCATTGTTCGTGTTTTTTTTCACATGTACGTGTACGTCGGACAAACAGGGCGTTCCCTGGAAATGTAAGCACAATTTCTGTATACATTCTACTTGTTCGGTTGTATCTCAACCTACTTCCAATGTTCGTCCTTCTTTTTCAATATCCTCTCTGTCACAAAATACGAGTTTCATATCATGCTATCAATCCTTGTTCACACATCGAACTCGTCTATCAAGGGGACTTTTATGAGACAAATATAAGGACAAAATCAAACCTTCACATGCCACATGTGCATTTACGAAACAGTATATTTTCTGGTAGAGGTTAAGAGCTTTATTTAGTAAATCATAAAACAACATCAAGCTTTAACCAGATTGATTGGAAAGAAGTTGGAACGGCTACGTCATATAGACTGACATACCATGATGTAACAGTTATAATACCAAATGATAGGAGAACCTGACATTGACTTTTGCTCTGTTTAAAAGGAAGACTATCAAGAATAACTTGCAAAGCAATTATTATTGATGTGCACCACTTAAATCCTTTAGGGGAAAACCGATGATCCTATAATAACAAAGCGAAATGTCTAAAATGAGGAGAAAAGTAGGAACGAACATCCTGACGATTACGGGTGCACTCGTGTTGCTGTTATCGTCAATACCGGACATCAAAGTCGTGGTCGAAGCTAGATCAGGGGGTGCTCCCGTCGACATCTACCCAGAGATATGCGACACCATGATGCCAAACCACTCCGGCCAACTCTCCCAGCAGACTATGAGTCCATTCACAATGACGACCAGTAGCGAAACGTACATGTCCGGCCAGACAATCACTGGTGAGTGACAAGGGATATGTGATCATTTCGGTTACAGTTCGATATTCCGAAGGTTCGTTTATTCCGAAGGTTCGTTATTCCGAAGGTTCGTAATTCCGAAACACGTAAATTGCCTATACCTTGATGCTCGTTAGTCCGAAAAAAAAAAGAAGGGTTCGTTAATCCGAGCATTTGTCGCGTAACGTTCGGAATAACGTACCTTCGGAATAACGAGTGCTTCCCATGATTTCAACCCTTTCAGGACCAATTACAACAAATGGGTGGTTCGGGGCTGAAACTTTTGATATCAAGTATTATAAATAATTCAAAGTGTATCATTTTGTGCCGTATAGAGATATATTTCATAAGCCCTCGCAATGCTTTTTCAATGCAAAATGTGGCCTAGGTTGAATGTTCACTTCATCTTCAAATTGGCAACGCACTGGAAATCTTAAAATCATGCTTGTGCTCTTCAAGTTGGCCCGATTATTTCTCTGAACTGTATTTTTATGTGTCGTTGATTTACAATGCTTTCTTCGCCCCTTTTCAGGATACACATCTTATTTATTCTTTCAAGATTGCGTTGCCAATTTGATATCCAAGTAAAAAAAAATATTTATCTCTAAAATACCATTGGTCCCAAATTGCTTAATGATTGGCAGAAAGGTTGTAGTAAACGAAGAAAAAATGTTTTTTTTTATGGGTATAGTTTAAAGATGTATTGCAAAGGGCCTTTTGCTTGATGGCCACCCCTCCCTTCTGTTTCTTGAAATGTAAATAAAGTGTAGAAGGAGTTTAGTTCGAACAAGGATGCGTAAATGACATGGACTACCATCAGCCCTTGAATCAATACAGACTAATTGTCGTAAAAGAACGCTTTTCGCGAATACTTTTTTTGGTCAAATTTTGGATGCAGCCGAGCTGCTGGATGGCCTTTCCAGGATTCAATGCATAAACACGTTCAGATGCGAACATCATTCAACGAGATGGATATATATATTCATTGAAATAATTATCCTTGATTAACTTGTGTAAACCACATTGAATACACTAGCTTTCATCACTGCCCCCCCCCAATCGATATATCCTATTTTTACTAACAATTCATTACAACAGAATATCATTTCATATCGGATAGTCCATCATGAAATTAAGGTTTTAATAAAAGCAGAAACATGAAAAGACATACTTAGTGAATAATTTGACGTAAATCCGATAAAGGATAAAAAATGTGTCATCTTTTAGAATCTTTGTTATTCTGTGACGTCACGTAGGAGGTGCTCTTCTATATGTTGTATGTTGTAAGTTGTATGATTTCAAAAATTGCTCCTTTTCTGTTTTTTGATGGAGGAGTTTTCTTTTTAAATAAAAGGTATGTGTGTAAAACCGTGTTTCTAATCATGCTAATGGCGGATCAAATGCGCAGGAAAAATGATGCACATACTTTTGAGAAAAGCAATATTTTCACAAAAACATATGAGAGAGCATCTTGCACGTGACGCCACAAAATCAAAATTTTAAACAAAATCGTAATTTTCTCATCCTTTAAGCCACAATCATTACTGATATAAATGTTTCCGTCTTTGCCCCCAGTGATGGTGACCTCCGACCCGAACTCACAGTACAAGGGCATCTTGCTGCAGATGCGTCGCGTCGGCACCAACCAGATCGTCGGCACATGGGGACTCCCAAACCCCTCCCACCACAAGACAGTACAGTGTGCAGGTGCTGCCAACAATTGCGTGACTCATACGAACAATTTGCCCAAGGACAACACAACCCCCTTCATTTGGTATCCGCCTTCGGGGGAGTCTAGCGACGTCCACCCTGTGTAAGCGATGTCATATTTGATTAATATCTAAATCTAAATCTCAAATCTTAAGGTGTAAACTGAATATCGTGGTGAAAAAAAGTAACCAATAGAATTAAGAATACCCTTAGCAGGACAATATTACATTTGCATTTTGAATTATGATATGAAACACAAATGATAAGAACGCTTTTACGCGTTTACGTATAATTTGTCAACTGCAGTTAATATTCTGACTGATAGTGCAGGTTGTATCATTTCACTCCGTGCAGTCGGAATTTTGGAATCCGGCATTTGAGCACTTCGCTTGTACCTATGTTTCTCCTTATTATCTGCCTTATTAAGAGAGTGGATTTAGTTACATGTTCAGGCACAAAATCTCTACCACAATTGATTCATCTTGTATTTGTTCTTGTATATATACGCTTACGACATTGGTTTATTTTGTTGTCAGGGCAACCTTTGTCTTGGAATATAACACCTTCTGGGTACAGGTGGTAGGACCCACTATCCGCGGTATGTACATTTCTTCCTCACCTTCAGTATATAGACATTTTAGGTACCAGATAATATGCAGCTATATGGAATTTATGTGTATTGTTTGCGAAAAGAGACACGCGTGGCACACACAGAATTAAAGTGAAATGAATCACTGATAGTTGGTTGCGTGTTATGAATGCAGAAAATTGAGACAAATCTGACGAGAACAAGTAAAGGAAATGATTTGGGCTTAAAAATCTTAATAACTAGCCCAGTACTTAAGCCCCGTAATTCCGAAGTAGACAAGTGCTGCTCCGAGTGCTCCGGTGTCTTGCTAGTACATGGTATACAATAACCATGACAACCATGGAAATGACTTGCGACACGTCATAGCGGACCAATGGCGTTGCCCATCACAATTCAATGCCAGTTATGATGATTCTCAAACATTCACAACTTCCTTTTCACATGTTCAATATTGTTCAAAACTTCTACCATTACGTTTTTCAGGTTTTCTGCTATCTTACAATCAATTCATTTATCCATCAATTCGATTTAAAACAACGGGATGTCGTGCCCGTTAGGCCGGTCAGTAATGTTCTACAAATATAGTCGTTTGATGAAATTATATCACATCAATAAAAAATGGACAGGAGTTCATATTCATTAATACCGGTAGCTTTCAGAAGAGAACGTTTTTGCTCGATCTAGCAACTGGGTTTGACGACGCCATGATGACATGATGAAGAATCGATTAAAAGCGTGAAGGACCACATGACCACATTGCGTTACGATACCGTGAGAAGAAGGACTAACCCATGTCGAAATTTTTCCTCATTATTTCGATAAGTTGATTATGTGGAATGTTTCTGGAAATTTAATTCACATTCATGATGACATTTATCTTCCACTCTTCTATGTTAACATGAAACAGATATTTTCCCAAATTAAAGAAAATCCACAATTTAAAACAAGACCTCTGACTACTGGAAGCCATTACCATCCAAAGTCATTTGGAATCAGTCATTTTCACTCATGTGGCGGTTCTAGGATTTTGAAATATGGAGGTACAGAAATTCTTTGCGTAAAAGGAGAATATGTGCGCTCTATATTTGTTTTATGCAATTATTACACGGAGAAGAGAAGACAGCTTGTGTAATCATTAACTAGGTCTGTCACAATTTGGAATCATAAGGACTTAGTTCAACATTCCCTGAATTTATCCTTTATCATTGATTCGGTGACACAAGCTGGTTGTATAAAATCTAAATAATACCTCACTCGACAGTTTGCAAACCAATACTAATGAACATCAACGCAATAGCGTGTAGACATATGTTCCTTTTTCACACACGATTGCTTGTAAGGCCTAAACAGTACTGATTTCCCCCTTGATACCGCACGCACCTGTAACATATAGACTCAGCACAGAGCAGCAATGCGCTCAATGAGAAATAGGTCGCGGCAATGGAAGGCGCGATGTGTTTTGTTCCTCGATTGCACGCCCGCTTTTTTCAATCTGGCAACGCCTTTCGCTAGCCGAGCAGTAGGAATACAATAAATAGATTGATATTATACAGAACTGTTTTATCACATCATGACGTAAATAATGAATCATTCGATTTGTTTTTGTTTCTAAATTGCTACACATGGTATACCAATAGTTGGCACGCAAACATACATACCAAACTGTTGCAAACAAGTAATGGCTGATAATAATTTGACCGCCTACGCGCTTGACACAATGGTGGAAATTGCATGAAGTATTACTGAAACTGATCCTTTGTATATAATTACGAATTCAGTGCTGTAGTGCTGTTCACTCACCCCTCTCTCACTCTTCCTCTTATAGAGAGATGTAAGGACCACAATAAACGAAATCACTGAACACCTTAAGCTCAAGGAATGATTTTTTCTCTTGTATTGTTTATCAAGGTCTTACACTGTCTTTCCATTGATAGGGCTTTTAGCTTCTGGTTTTCATCATATCTACGGTCTACCGATTTATTTAAACAATCAGGTGATTAATGAACGCAATTGTAACGAATATATCAATTTGCGAAACGCCGCTATAGAGACAAGTTTACGTCATATCAATGCACCTGTACCAGTGGATCCTGGGACACGCTGTGAGCAGAGACGTTTAAAAAGAAGTCCATTGTTGAATTCAAACACAGGAATTTGCATCAAATACATCATCTGAACATTGATTTGTTTATACAAGATTGATATAAAAGATATTAAATCGTCTTTAAATCAATGATCAACAGTGTGATGCAATTGATAATAAGCAAGATGAAACGATAAATGTCATTTAGTCATGTTAATAACAAAATTTATTTTACAAATAAGATCACTGGATTTTAAAAGTATTACTGAAAACAATACATGTACTTATATATCAAGAAAAAGACAGATGTCAAAGTACTTCATTAGCCTTTCATGACACATAACATTCATGATTTAACGTGAGATGACCATGTGCATGTATGCTTCATTTACAAATTATTTGTATAAGTATAAAATAGCTTTAAACAAATAGATTATATGGTGACCTCCACGCAGGTCCTTCTACTTCCGGGTCGAACCAATGTTCCAACCACGCGTGTGAGAATGGAGCACAATGCAGTCCCGTTAGTGGATCAGCCTCACAGTACAACTGCATTTGCACGGCTGGCTTCACCGGCCCGCTTTGCAGTGACACGCAGACCGGTAAGACGAGCTTTCAAGAAGCCTAGCCTAGCCTAGCCTAGCCTGGCCTAATCTAACCCAGCCTAGTATTGCCTAGTTTCTAGGCTGTGGTGTGCATGGACACAACCAAGTTTAGTAATAAAGACTACGCCCTCCCACCACTTGCTGGAAGCGGCCAATTGGGGGTAGGGCGTCGTCTTTGTTACCATACATATTTGTTTATCGTAGTTGTTCGTAGACTGGGTTGTGCCCTTACACTGCATAGCCTAGAAACTAGTACCGTAGTGATGTTGTTATATTCATTGTTCTCCAGGCTTCTAATTAGAGCATCCCCAAATGAGAATTTCACTGGTCAGATATTCTGACAATGTCTAGTCAGATTGCCACAACATAATGGTGTCTTACAGTTAGAAACAGCAGATATAGAAATACATGTAAGCGGGCGAAGAGGAGGATGCATCAGTGTCGGGAGTCTCTAAATTATCTCGCTTTCTTTTTCTTTGCATGAGGTCTACCATAATAAGATATATTTCATTTTTTTTTATAGCTATTCAATTGTTATGACACCGATATTTCGGTATTACCTGTGTACATGGCGTGCAGTACATTTTAATTACTCCAACTGTACTTGGATAAAATGTTCCTCATTACAAAAAAGGTATTACCGGTGATTCGAATTGGCTATACTATCTTTCATTACCGTATCGTTAATGACTTATATTAACAATTCATAATTAGAGAGATAAGAAAGTGTGCTATGAGTTTCCACTAAACTCCTATTTGACGGTTCATGGTTTTGCTAAACACGACCAATGAAAATATTCAACTAACAAGCAATGTCATTCTGTCTCTTTCACATCTGAATAATATGTTTTTCGTTCCCTATCATGCCTTCATTTATCAAGGAAGTACATCATGCACAGGAAATCTCTGCCAGAACGGCGCGCAATGCAGTCCTAGAGCCAGTTTAGGCTTACCGTACACATGCTCCTGCACTACTGGATATACGGGACAGTTTTGCCAAACACGTATGCATTGTCATTTTAAAATCAATCTCCTTTCCCTCGTTTGTGTATCGTTCTCTGCTTCTTTCTGTTCAGGCCGTATCGTAAGTGCAAGATGACATGATGTGCTACGGAGATTTTGGCAAATACGATGCTTTTGCAAAATACATTACATCCAATACAACAAACCCTCCCTATTCATGTTGCCTCCTGAACATGACATAGTATTTTACACACGGGGATGAGGCAAAGGTGACAGTATTCACGTTTTAAGTGTCTGCCATTTCGTCAAGTTCATGATAGTGTAGAAACTGAAAAAAAAACACGCTTACACCTACCAGCATATTCTCTACGAGGCACGTTCTTGCTACTAATATTTATTCGAGTTTACCTTCGATATAAATCCTGTAATTATCTTCTCCGCCCAAACGCCCCGGCCCCAAAACTTTCTTATCATTCATTCTCACTCACAGCTGCATGGCCCTTTGTTTGTTGTTTTTCAAATCACGTTGTGCATTTATTACTTAACAGTATTAATGTAATCTTATATTCATAAAAATAAAAAATCAAATATAACCCAGGGATTTATTTGATTTGTATCAAAATCACAATAATTGTATAAAAAAGTTCTATGGCTAGGTGAAGCAGTAAAACAGACACAAATCAAATTATGTACTTGAAATCACTCGAAGTGGACTCAATTTATTTACAACAAAATTCTTGATTTATGCACTCATTTATATCTGTAATGGGGCTCGGTCTTGCTCGTAATATTTTATTTTGAATTTCCTTTACACATAAAATCTTCAATTATCTTTCCCACCCAACCTCCCTTTCTCACCATTCCTTCTCACTCACAACATAGCGGCATGGCCGTTTGCTCGTTCTTATGATCAAGTTGTATATTCATTTGTCCCGCAGAAACCACATCATGCACGGGCCATCTCTGCCAGAACGGCGCGCAATGCAGTCCTACAGCCAATTCCGGCTTACCGTACACATGCATCTGCACTACTGGATACACGGGACAGTTTTGCCAGACACGTATGCATTGTCATTTTAAAATCAATCTCCTTTCCCTCGTTTGTGTATCGTTCTCTGCTTCTTTCTGTTCAGGCCGTATCGTAAGTGCAAGATGACATGATGTGCTACGGAGATTTTGGCAAATACGATGCTTTTGCAAAATACATTACATCCAATACAACAAACCCTCCCTATTCATGTTGCCTCCTGAACATGACATAGTATTTTACACACGGGGATGAGGCAAAGGTGACAGTATTCACGTTTTAAGTGTCTGCCATTTCGTCAAGTTCATGATAGTGTAGAAACTGAAAAAAAAACACGCTTACACCTACCAGCATATTCTCTACGAGGCACGTTCTTGCTACTAATATTTATTCGAGTTTACCTTCGATATAAATCCTGTAATTATCTTCTCCGCCCAAACGCCCCGGCCCCAAAACTTTCTTATCATTCATTCTCACTCACAGCTGCATGGCCCTTTGTTTGTTGTTTTTCAAATCACGTTGTGCATTTATTACTTAACAGTATTAATGTAATCTTATATTCATAAAAATAAAAAATCAAATATAACCCAGGGATTTATTTGATTTGTATCAAAATCACAATAATTGTATAAAAAAGTTCTATGGCTAGGTGAAGCAGTAAAACAGACACAAATCAAATTATGTACTTGAAATCACTCGAAGTGGACTCAATTTATTTACAACAAAATTCTTGATTTATGCACTCATTTATATCTGTAATGGGGCTCGGTCTTGCTCGTAATATTTTATTTTGAATTTCCTTTACACATAAAATCTTCAATTATCTTTCCCACCCAACCTCCCTTTCTCACCATTCCTTCTCACTCACAACATAGCGGCATGGCCGTTTGCTCGTTCTTATGATCAAGTTGTATATTCATTTGTCCCGCAGAAACCACATCATGCACGGGCCATCTCTGCCAGAACGGCGCGCAATGCAGTCCTACAGCCAATTCCGGCTTACCGTACACATGCATCTGCACTACTGGATACACGGGACAGTTTTGCCAGACACGTATGCATTGTCATTTTAAAATCAATCTCCTTTCCCTCGTTTGTGTATCGTTCTCTGCTTCTTTCTGTTCAGGCCGTATCGTAAGTGCAAGATGACATGATGTGCTACGGAGATTTTGGCAAATACGATGCTTTTGCAAAATACATTACATCCAATACAACAAACCCTCCCTATTCATGTTGCCTCCTGAACATGACATAGTATTTTACACACGGGGATGAGGCAAAGGTGACAGTATTCACGTTTTAAGTGTCTGCCATTTCTTCAAGTTCATGATAGTGTAGAAACTGAAAAAAAAAACACGCTTACACCTACCAGCATATTCTCTACGAGGCACGTTCTTGCTACTAATATTTATTCGAGTTTACCTTCGATATAAATCCTGTAATTATCTTCTCCGCCCAAACGCCCCGGCCCCAAAACTTTCTTATCATTCATTCTCACTCACAGCTGCATGGCCCTTTGTTTGTTGTTTTTCAAATCACGTTGTGCATTTATTACTTAACAGTATTAATGTAATCTTATATTCATAAAAATAAAAAATCAAATATAACCCAGGGATTTATTTGATTTGTATCAAAATCACAATAATTGTATAAAAAAGTTCTATGGCTAGGTGAAGCAGTAAAACAGACACAAATCAAATTATGTACTTGAAATCACTCGAAGTGGACTCAATTTATTTACAACAAAATTCTTGATTTATGCACTCATTTATATCTGTAATGGGGCTCGGTCTTGCTCGAAATATTTTATTTTGAATTTCCTTTACACATAAAATCTTCAATTATCTTTTCCACCCAACCTCCCTTTCTCACCATTCCTTCTCACTCACAACATAGCGGCATGGCCGTTTGCTCGTTCTTATGATCAAGTTGTATATTCATTTGTCCCGCAGAAACCACATCATGCACGGGCCATCTCTGCCAGAACGGCGCGCAATGCAGTCCTACAGCCAATTCCGGCTTACCGTACACATGCATCTGCACTACTGGATACACGGGACAGTTTTGCCAGACACGTAAGAACTGTCAATTTTCAATCTCAATTTCCCAATACATGTACTCTCATATATACCACGCATTCATGCTCTCTTATAGAAAGTTGTACGCATTTCAGTGTTTTAATTTACTTTATGCCCCAGATATGCTTTTACCTTTGCCTATTTTCCCCCAAAAAAATTGATAGGTAAAGTAACACGTTTAGAATACAACAGCTTTTACCTGCATTACAGAATACAACATCATTACAAATCAAGGTTATCACATTAGTGTGATTCTGTTGAACACTTCTATAACTAAGGCAACCACATGAAAAGCACATTGATATGACATTTTTTGTAGCTAGGTGAAGTTTGAGGACATATTGACAATCTATGAAACTGATCACAGTCGTCAATAAGCTATTTTCAATGTATTCACAACTCTCTCCTCACTGTATAGTAACGCAATTTGACATCCAGCTGTACTTAGTGATTCAGTTTAAATGGGCGGAATGCATTATGAATATATTCGTTGATGTTGCTCGGAAAAAGCTGGAACAATGGATTACCATTAGTAATGTATTGTTTGGAAAACGCGCATTGAATATGCATACAACACGAAAATCTATTGCTTCATATTTAGAATGGAATACGTTCTTGCGAATACGATTTTCATTTCACCCTTGTATTGTTCCATTCCCTTCTCTGCTCTTTGTGTTCCAGACAAATTGCTGTTGTATGGAATGTGTCTATTATTGATGCAGAAATGCACATGTTGGACATAACGGGTTATATACATTATCAGTCCAAGATCATGAAGATACCTGTTTCGAACATCTCTGACGTTTCACACTTTTGTAATAGAATTGTATACTAATTTGTTCCCTGCAGAAATCTCGTGCACTGCATCATGCACGGGTCACATCTGCCAAAACGGCGCCCAATGCAACCCGACAGTTAGTTCCATCTCACCATGCACACCGTACACGTGCATCTGCGCTACTGGATACACGGGACAGTTTTGCCAAACACGTAGGGATGTTTTTCACCAATTCTATCCACATTCCTTACTGGGAGAATCTCTCTGTTTTCTCTTATCTGGTACATGCCTCCACCGCTTCCGACAGGGTATTTGTCAAATTCGTCGTTACGCATTTCAGTGGCAAATGTACAATATTTTACATTGAATTTCAGAATCATATCATCATGTTTAAGAAAATAAAAGAAATCTGCATTTCATTTTTTCATAATTTTATCTATTATATTACCTATTGTCGAACTCTGTGAAGCGTTCTGTTTATATTGAGAAGTATTAAAATCATTGAGTATTCTTGTTTTCCTTCATCATTTTTTATTCTGGCAGAAATCGCAACATGCACGGATCACAACTGTCAAAACGGCGCGCAATGCAGTCCTACAGTCAGTTCCAGCTTAATACCGTACACATGCATCTGTGCTAATGGATTCACGGGACAGTTTTGCGAAACATGTACGGCATTATTCATTCGTCAATTATGTATCTACTCCTAACTGAAATGTATTCGTTTTCTATTCTTATCTGGAGTATGCCTCCAACTTATTTCGGATTGTGCGTTTGTCGAATTATATATTTTTCTGAAGTGATTAACATTTGTGGAAGTGTAAAATTTGCATTTGCTATCATATTTCCTGCTTGTCCAGCACCCACAGTTTGCTTGGACCACAACTGCCAAAACGGCGCGCAATGCAGTCCTGACCCCAGTACTTTCTTGGAGTACACATGCATATGCACTACTGGATACACGGGGCCGTATTGCCAGACACGTAAGAAGTGTTAATTTCCAATCCCATTTCCCAATCCTTTCATATATAGCATGCATTCATGGTTGTTAATATATAGCTTTTATAGGTATTACATTTGTTTTTCCTTACAATTTTGAAGATTTTTTTTTAATTATTTAAAACTCGAATCAAGCTGTTGTCATTTTTTTTTAATAATAAGCAGGTTTCCTAAAATGACATCAATTATTATCCTTGCAATAATCCACTTGTTCTGAACTTTGTTTCATGCACACACATTGTTAGGTCCAAATTTGGCAAAAAAGAAAATCTCATTAAATACTCAAAGAAATATTGCACGAATAATAATTAATGAAATATCTCACCATTCCTTCTCACTCACAACATAGCGGCATGGCCGTTTGCTCGTTCTTATGATCAAGTTGTATATTCATTTGTCCCGCAGAAACCACATCATGCACGGGCCATCTCTGCCAGAACGGCGCGCAATGCAGTCCTACAGCCAATTCCGGCTTACCGTACACATGCATCTGCGCTACTGGATACACGGGACAGTTTTGCCAGACACGTAAGAAGTGTCAATTTTCAATATCAATTTCCCAATACATGTACTCTCATATATACCACGCATTCATGCTCTCTTATAGAACGTTGTACGCATTTCATTGTTTTAATCTACTTTTATGCTCCAGATATGTTTTTACCTTTGCCTATTTTTCCCCCCCCAAAAAAAAAAATTTGATAGGTAAAGTAACACGTTTAGAATACAACAAGTTTTACCTGCATTACTGAATACAACATCATTACAAATCAAGGTTATCACATTAGTGTGATTCTGTTGAACACTTCTATAACTAAGGCAACCACATGAAAAGCACATTGATATGACATTTTGTGTAGCTAGGTGAAGTTTGAGGACATATTGACAATCTATGAAACTGATCACAGTCGTCAATAAGCTATTTTCAATGTATTCACAACTCTCTCCTCACTGTATAGTAACGCAATTTGACATCCAGCTGTACTTAGTGATTCAGTTTAAATGGGCGGAATGCATTATGAATATATTCGTTGATGTTGCTCGGAAAAAGCTGGAACAATGGATTACCATTAGTAATGTATTGTTTGGAAAACGCGCATTGAATATGCATACAACACGAAAATCTATTGCTTCATATTTAGAATGGAATACGTTCTTGCGAATTTTCATTTCACCCTTGTATTGTTCCATTCCCTTCTCTGCTCTTTGTGTTCCAGACAAATTGCTGTTGTATGGAATGTGTCTATTATTGGTGCAGAAATGCACATGTTGGACATAACGGGTTATATACATTATCAGTCCAAGATCATGAAGATACCTGTTTCGAATATCTCTGACGTTTCACACTTTTGTAATAGAATTGTATACTAATTTGTTCCCTGCAGAAATCTCGTGCACTGCATCATGCACGGGTCACATCTGCCAAAACGGCGCCCAATGCAACCCGACAGTTAGTTCCACCTCACCATGCACACCGTTCACATGCATCTGCGCTACTGGATACACGGGACAGTTTTGCCAAACACGTAGGGATGTTTTTCACCAATTCTATCCACATTCCTTACTGGGAGAATCTCTCTGTTTTCTCTTATCTGGTACATGCCTCCACCGCTTCCGACAGGGTATTTGTCAAATTCGTCGTTACGCATTTCAGTGGCAAATGTACAATATTTTACATTGAATTTCAGAATCATATCATCATGTTTAAGAAAATAAAAGAAATCTGCATTTCATTTTTTCATAATTTTATCTATTATATTACCTATTGTCGAACTCTGTGAAGCGTTCTGTTTATATTGAGAAGTATTAAAATCATTGAGTATTCTTGTTTTCCTTCATCATTTTTTATTCTGGCAGAAATCGCAACATGCACGGATCACAACTGTCAAAACGGCGCGCAATGCAGTCCTACAGTCAGTTCCAGCTTAATACCGTACACATGCATCTGTGCTAATGGATTCACGGGACAGTTTTGCGAAACATGTATGGCATTATTCATTCGTCAATTATGTATCTACTACTTACTGAAATGTATTCGTTTTCTATCCTTGTCTGGAGTATGCCTCCAACTTCTTTCGGATTGTGTCTTTCGGATGTTAAATGATATATTTTTCTGAAGTGGTTAACATATGTGGAAGTGTAACATTTGCATTTGCTATCATATTTCCTGCTTGTGCAGCACCCACAGTGTGCTTGGACCACAACTGCCAAAACGGCGCGCAATGCAGTCCTGACCCCAGTACTTTCTTGGAGTACACATGCATCTGCACTGCTGGATACACGGGGCCGTATTGCCAGACACGTAAGAAGTGTTAATTTCCAATCCCATTTTCCCAATCCTTTCATATATAGCATGCATTCATGCTTGTTAATATATAGCTGTACAAGGTATTAAAATTTGTTTTCCTCACAATTTTGAAGAATTATTTTTAATTATTTAAAACTCGAATGAAGGTGTTGTAATTTTTTTTTTAAATTATAAGCAGGTTTCGTGAAATAACATCAATTATTATGCTTGTAATAATCCACGTGTTCTGAACCGTTTTTTTTAATGGACACACATTAGTAGGTCCAAATTTGTCAAGAATGAAAATCTCATTACATATTCAAAGAAATATTGCGAGAATAATAATTGATGAAATATCATGAAACATGCGTTGATATCCTTTGACTCCATTATAAATAAATTTCAGCTTTAAATGAGTTGTCACTGATTTTCGAGAGTTTGTTGAAAGTATCAAAAGATTTTCCGTTCTAGATCAACAGGCGTCTCTACTAGAGAGTGACGAGCTTAGGGGCCATATTTATGAAAGCTTATAGTATAAAGGTTTCATGAATATGGCCCTCGGTCTTTGCGCTAGTCTGCGGATTGCGTATCGAGTACGTAGTAAGCTTACCTTATTGCGCTTCATTGGATGTACGTATGTGCATATGTCTGCATTCTTATGTCTACGTTCGGGCAGACCAATACCAAGACAGGCCAAAAAAAAAAAAGGGATTTGATTTCGATTTTTTTCTTCACACTTCGTTCGAGCCATCATCATGCATCGCATATTTTAGGCCAATTCAGCGTGGTCAATTGTCGGTGATCTTCTCAAAGTCGAAGTGGGTTAATTTGTTGCATTTATTAAGATTCATGCCTATTTTTTTAAAAGGAACGATACACTCTTTCGATCGAGTGGTTTATTTTAACCCTTTGTGTGCCAAACATACTACAGCTCTATGGGCTTCATGTGCCTCACTACACACATGGCACTCATAGTATCTATGACATGCAGTGTGTCTCGTATGGACGTTTGAATTACTATATTGCGATTACACGTGAGGTGGTTAATTAATCTTTCAAAATATAATTTGTGTAATGATACAGGACGTGGATCACATTTTTCTTACAGATGAAATCAATTGATTTTTGACATGACTGTCGTTGAAAAGCAATTTTTGCGCAAATTACATTTTCATTTACTTTTTATTTCACACACACACAAAAGAAGAAACAAGTGCGAGATACCCCTCTTCCCTTTCACAAAACGACATAATGCTGCGTGTTAACCCTCCCAAATGTGTCCTATTTTGATTGATAAAAAACTTTAAGGTTACCAGTGAAATGAAGCTGGAATCTAAACATTCGGACTCCATTAAACCACACAATCCTACATTGATCTGCTCACAATACATGTGTAATTGTTTTAGTCTTTAATTAGTTTGTAGTTGGCAAATATATGAATCAAAGACAAAAAAAAATGTTGGTCTTGATAAACTTCACTCGAGGAAACCAGATTCCATTCACTTTGTGTCTGTGTAGAATTGCCTGGTGGAGTCGAGGCGGTCTGTGAAAATAACTCTTGCCAGAACGGGGCCACTTGCCAAGCCACCGCTACGGGCTCGGAGCCGCGGTACTCTTGCCTGTGCCCTCCTGAGTATGCAGGGTATCTGTGCCAGATAGGCAAGTGCTAATACCGACTGGGGATGCAATTGTAGCATTATAATTATTACCTGATCATGGAAGCATTCATAAATTTCAATACCATGCAGCAAATTTCTTTTTATTGTATGCGTTGACTTTCGTAAAGTGAGTTAAGGTGTAAATACAGTACCATATCAAACCAAGGATGTTTAGGTACATGGAGTGGCAGCAGCCATTTAATTAATGCAGATTCATTGTACTCTGTTTCGAGTCACAAAAGAACGCTTTTCTCTTTGATCTTCCATGTTCGAGGCCGCCGATTCTGTGGTTGATTTTTGCCTGGATTTAACTTATAAACAAAATCGGATGCGCAGAAGAATTTGGGGAAATATCCTCACCCCATATGCCTGCGCAATTGTGACACGTAATACCTACGATGCATCGATAAAGATTCAATCGAGAAATATTGATACAATATGAAATGTATGCATGTATAGCAATGTGTTTGACCTATTATAAACTCCAGGTGAACGTGACGCAATCCCGTATGCACATATTGTTGAGAGCAGCTGCTAGTCATGAATATTAAGTGGCGGCATCAAACCATGTTCAAAGGGTTCGATATCCATGTCCTTAAACACCCTTGATCATATACACGATGTTTTTATCGAGTACACCCTGTATATCAGTTAAACTTTTCATTAAATATATGTTTTTCATCGTGCAAAATAACACATGACTCATTCATGTTTTAGTTCCTCATGTTGTTCTATACTTTCCAATCCTTTATTGCATTATATTAATTGTCCCTTTGTTTTTCACCTCGTTTTCCCATTTATTTCACTGTTTTACTGCTATTTCACTCTCGTCAGACTCATATACATTATCATGTTAATACTAGCTCTTGTACCACTTTATTATTCATACATTTGTGCATCTCTTTGTTTATCATTTCCCCCTCCTTGTCCCTCTACTCCCCTACCTTCCCATCCTCTTTGAAACGCCCCGTGCCCACCACTCACAACCCCCTTCTGTATATCATAGTCCTGCCGTGCAATTCGAACCCCTGCCTAAATGGAGGGACGTGTATCAACACAGATGCCGGAGCTGGGTATCAATGTACCTGCTTGATCGGCTTCTCGGGGTCACAGTGCACCGCTGGTGAGTTGTCACAATTCATTCTCTGTTGTATTTCTCTTCTTTTCTCCGATCCTTCCTTCCTTCACATATCCTATATCATCTAAATAATCTTACTTTGTGAATCGTTATACCATTGATGCTCATAATATATTACTTAGACAGCAAACACGTAAAGTGATTTTTCTTTTTAAAAAAATCACCTATATTAAATCTTGCATCTTATTTTTATTTTCTTTTTCTTTTATAAATGCACATACTCTTACTTTGTGAATCGTTGCTTCGATTGTATTACAAATACAACCGAACGTTAAATTGCAGTGAGCTTGCCTTTTTAAAACATTGACCGATATCTACAGATCTTGCCTGCTCTAATAGATATTAAAAAAATAGAGAGTAAAGAACTTCCGACACTGATAATCTAGTTTTGATTAAATTTGTAGTTTCATCATCTTTAAATCACTGGCAGTTTTAATTGTCCAATATAATGTTACGCATTGTTAATAGCTAAAACGCAGCAACTGCATTTTAAATACGTGCTTGCTCAAAACATAACATGTTGATTGAATTGTTCTCTCTTAAATGTTTCATATCACGTTTGCCTTTATGATCCATGATCCATGATGTTGGAAAACAGCGGTCAGTCCTTGTATGAACCACGCATGCGCCAATGGAGCTACGTGTAACGGAGAACTTGGAGATCGGGACTACACCTGCATATGCCCAGAAGGGTTTAGCGGGGCACTTTGTGACAATGGCGAGTATTTTTGGTTTAACTACTTTGTCTGTGTTA